>OY856324.1:18677500-18684218 GCA_963693445.1 Agonopterix heracliana
CCCTGGACACATCCACGGGTCGACTGCTTGACCCATTCCTCCCCGGAATAGTTTATGGTGATACTTCTTCCCTCCAAATAATTGTCGAGCAGAGCACAGAGGTTTGCCGGGCAGCCCCGCCCGCGCAACTGCAGCCTAGCTGCGGGCCACCAGGCATTATCAAAGGCTCCCTGGATGTCCAGGGAGACCACAAGGCAGATCTCCCGCTTCTGGCGGCGCTGTCTGACGTGCTCCACCAGGTCGTACAGTGCGTCGTCGGTCCCTCGCTGCGGCACGAACCCATATTGTCTCGGGTTCATAGTCGGCAAAAGGTGGTGCCGCAGCCGACCGACGAGCATCTTCTCCAGGGTCTTGCCCAAAACGGAGAGGAGCCCTATTGGTCTGTACGACCTGGGGTCCCGGCGGTCGCTCTTATTGGGCTTGGGGATGACCTTGATGTAGGCGGCTTTCCAGGGCTCTGGGAAGCTGGCCACCCTCAAGCACGCATTAGCGAGCGCCAGGAAACGGCCCCCGTCAGACAACACCGCCCGCGTACAGATGTCAGGCGTCAGATGATCCGGCCCAGGGGCCTTTCGCGGTGCGAACGAGGAGGCGGCCTCCTTGAGTTCCGCCCATACAAAAGGGGGGTCCGAGGGCCCAAGCGAGGGGAGCACCGAGCGGACACGAATACAGGCCTGCTCCGGCGTGTCGGTGGACGGATCGTCGTCCGGGAACAGTACCTCCGCGAGGAGCTGCGCGGAACCCTGCGGCGACAAGGATGCGCCGGTAGGTCCGCGCAGCAACTCGTCGGGTCGGGGGCGCCCCGTACTGCGCAACACCCGGTAAATACCGTCCCACATACTCTCCCGCTCGGCAGCTGAGCAAAACTTAACCCAGCTGGCGGTACAGGCCGACGCCGAAGCAGCCCTATACTCCTCCTTCGCCACAAGGTACGCGTCTACCACAAACTGGCGGCGGCGCGGAGCGGCACAGCGTATGCGGCGCTTTTTAGTTAATACCTCCCTACGCTTGGTCTCGAGGTCCGGGGTCCACCAGGGTGGGTCGGCCCTCAAGCGCGGGGGTTTCAATTTGGGTATGGCCGCGTCGCACGCGGCCGTAACCGCTTGCACATACTCCTGTGCCGCCCGCTCCACCGCCTCCCTCGTCTCACTCTCCTGCAGCGCAATCAGGCTCAGCGCGTCGCGCCCTCCCAACTGCGACTCCAACGCCCCGCGAAACTTAAGCCAGTCTGCTTTTTTGGTGTTGTACCTACGTGTACCGGATAATGGGGCCAGCTGACGCTGTGGTTGCTCAGCGAGGGCAATCTCTATGGCGGCGTGCGCCGATGTAGTGACACCTGTATGAATCTTCCACCGAGTAACTCTCGACAGAAGTGCGCCGTCACAGAAGGTGACATCGACTCTCGAAGAGTGCTCCCGCCCTGCCCGCCAGGCCTGGAAAGTAGGCTCCGACCCTTCATTAAGTACTTCAAGGTCGAGCTCGGCCATCAGGTCAGCGAGAGCCTCTCCGCGGTCATTTGTCCTCGCTGAGCCCCAGAGCGTATGCCAGGCGTTGAAATCACCTGCCAACACGATGCGCTTTGTTGGGAGAGCGCGGACCACAGTGGCCAGGCGGGCCAGGTAGGGCGCGGCATCCACCCTCGGGGGGGGGACGTACGCAGACAGTAGCGCCAGCGGCCCCCTGTCAGTGCCAAGGATGGCCACGGCCAAGCAATCCGTCTGCAGCGCGGGGTCCACGGTGATAGTGACGGAATTATCCAGCACTACCACCGCGGCCCAATTAGCTTCCGCCCCCCGAGCCTGCACCACCCGCGCCCCACTGGGCATGGTAAGTACGCCTGTGGAGCCCACATAGGGCTCCTGAACTAGCAATGCCACCGCCCCCCGACGAACCCCCCAAGCATACAGCTCTGCCGTCGCCAACCGCGCGCGGTCCAAGTTACATTGCAGGATCAGTGTTTCGCCAGGAGTGCCCTCAGCAATACGCAACGCGGGAACGTGCTATTGCGTCCCACTTTTGCCGCTCAGGACACTCACCACTGAACGCTACATGGGCCAGTGCGCCTTCTGTGTACTTAGCGCGCGCACAATTGACACACGTGGGGGGCTCGTCGCGGCGCGGACAGTCGTCGCGCATGTGGGGTCCACTGCAATGGGCACAGGACACCTCCTCGGAGCGGCACAGTCGCCGGGGATGTCCGTAGCCCAGGCATCGCGAACACTGGACCAGTGGTGAACGGTCACGCACCGTCCGACACTGGAAACCCACATATACGCGACCCTCGTCCATCATGGAGCGCCACAGCTGCGGAGAAACCTCTAACACCACGTGGCGCTCCAAGCGGTTTCGCGCAGGCTTCCGATAGCGGACGCGCGCCGTATCCTTGCCCCAGTTAATGGTGCCCGTGACACTAGTATTCTGCGTCCGGAGGGACTGAACGATTTGGTCGTCAGTGTTAACCGCCAGGACGTCGCGGATCTCAATGAGGGGGTTTCTAGGTGAAGCCTCCTCCACACTAACCGAGGCGTTGCCCCTCAGGCATTGAGCCATCTTGTCCAGGTCCCGACGGTCATGGCACCCCAACAAAACCCTTCCGTCCCTCACTTTGCGCACTCGGTCAACGCGCACTCCAGTGTTTCGCGGATCCACTGCTGCCTCAACCTCTGTCATCACCTGTTCAGCCGTGCGGGAGGGGTCGGTGCTCCCCACCAGTAGCGCATGCGCCGCCGCTCGGTGCAGCGGAGGCGCCCGGCGCACCGCCTCCGAGTATGAATTCGGGGGCGGCGCGCCAAGCGACCCCGCTACTATGGCATCGCGCAGGGCTGCCACCTCTAACGCCACGCCCTCGCAACCACAGGCGGGGCTAACCTGGGCACCCGCACCCCCCGCACCCATGTCCAGGACCCGCCGGACCTCACCACGGAGCTCCTCCACCGCCACTCGAATAGGTGCCGCCGTCTCGACGGTCACATCCTCGATAACGGACACCTCCATGCGCAGGTCCTCCACTGCCGCCCTCAAACTCTGGTCAGGAGCCACCGTCATGCTAGCGGTGGCTACAGCCAATTGGTGGAGACCCTCCAGAACCTGGTCCAGTTTCTCCCCCATCCGGCCCACCTCAGCCACATGAAGGCCAGGGGGGGCCGGAGCGGCAGCCACAGGACGGGTCGCCCAGTCCCGAAACTCGTCACGGAACCCCTCAACAGCCTGCTGGATGCTCTCCATAAGTTTCTGCTCAAGCGGTGGCCTTTCGGCTACTTCTTTGAGGTGTACCGCGAGCCCCTCTCTCATTCTTTGGAGCTCATCCACCAGGCCGTGATCCCCACTCGATCCCGCACCCCCCGGCCGATTTGGCCGATCGGGCCGATCGATGTCCCCAAGCGCCCGGACCCCCGCCAGAAGCCTATTTAGCTGGGTGTGGATGCCCTCCTCACCCCGGACCTGGGTGCTGATGAGGGTAGTCAATTTCAGGGTCTCCTCAACCGGTTTGCACAGATCATGGTTTAGGATGAGGCGGCAGGCCTCAGCGTCCCGCCTCACACCCTCCAGGACCTGCGCCATGCCCTCATACTCCCTCAAGGCACCCGCCAGGGCCTTAGAGTGGCCCCTTTCCCGCCTCTCCGATTCCCGGGCCATGCCAGCCTTGAGCCTCTGGTTCTCCAGCATGTGCATAGTCCGAGACTCGGAGAGTCTGAGGACCATCTCATGGAGCGCGTGAAGCGCCTCCACAAACCCCGCCCGGAGGTCCCTCCTGAGATTTCCCGACGACTCTAGGTCCTTTTTTGTTTTCTGTAGGACCTCGTTGGCGAGACGAGGCAGGTCACTAATGGCCGTTTTCGTCCCGCCAAAAGTTCCCCAGGAGCCGTTTAAAGAAGACGCATCTGTGTCGGTATCATCGACCTCTGTTTCAGGAGGGGCCCCCGGCTCCGGTGTAAGGAGGGCATCCTCATAAGCCTGTACCGCCTTAGCCTGACGAATCTGCGTCCTAATGCGCAGGAGGCCCGACTCAGACCTTGACAGTCTAGCAGTCGGGCCCCCCGCGCTAGACGGGGCCTCGGCCAAGAACTCCGGCACCAACTCGGCCACAGCCGAACCCTCTGGGGCCGCAACATCGGACCCGCCCCGGGGGGGGGGGAGACACTCGTGGCTCCCCCGCCCCCAGCGCGGGGTTCGGAGCGGCACGAGGCGGGGACACACACCCCCGCCCCGACGAGCCCCCACTCGAGCCATGCGGGACCCGAGCAGGGGCCACCGGCTCCACGGTGCGCGGCCCCACCACCTCCGCCGCGAGGGCCGACTCGGTCCGAGGCGTTGACGCGCCCGCCGGCCCCGAGGGGATCAGGCCCGGACCAGTCACGGTGCGAACCTGACCCCCCGGTTTGGGCGCACGCGATTTTGGCTTCTTTGGTGCCGGGTCCGACACTGCCCGAGGCGGAGACGCCAGCCCACGCGCCGGCACACTCCCACTCAAGCCACGAGTGGCCCGTGCGGGAGCCGCCGGTTTGGCTGTGGTCGACCTCCCCGATTTCGGCGCAGAAGGCGGCCCCGCTCGGGGCGAAGACGGTCCCTCAGTCCCCGGGGGGGTCGGGCCCAGATCAGACCCGGTACGGGCCCGGTCCCCCGGCTTGGCAACCCGCTTCCGCCTCACTTTCGGCGCCGCCGAACCAGTCAGAGGCAGAGGGGCCCCCTCCGGGACCGCTTGGCCCCCGCCCAAGTCCTGATGGACCTGGGCGGGGGCCACCGGCTCCTCGGATGGTGGCCCCGTCGCATCCGGCACCTCCGGCGACGGGTTCGGGCTCGGTATCTGTTTCTGAGGTTTCCTCCTCTTCGTGGCAGCAGTGGACGACCCACCATCCACACTGTGGGTCGGCTCAGGTCCGGCAGGATCCTTGTCGGACATACTGCACACTTTTTGCACTTTAAATTCCCTTTAGGCGCACTTTTCACAACAACTTTCACTTTACAACGTGGCACGCGACCATCCAAAAACGAAAAACAAGCCCGAAACACTAGACTATAAAGCTTCCGCAGCACACAACACACTTTCTGCTAATTCTGACTATTTTCCGTCCGGAACCCGGATGCAAAAAAAAAAAAAAAAAAAAAAAAAAAAAAAAAAACAAAAGCCGGATCCGGATTTTAACCCACCTACCGCCAAGAGCAGTGGCTCTTACTCTCTTTAGCGAAAACCGCACTATTCCAGCCCCCGCGGCCACCGAAATAATGATTTTACTAAATTTCTCAACTTTTTTTTAAAAACGGGAAAAATGCCCTAAATTCTATATCTCGGGAACCACCAGGCCGAGAAGGGTGCGGTTTGCATGTAATTCCGGGAAATACAGGTGCGGTCCTGACCGAGCAATAAAAATTTTTTGCCCGTTCCCTTTTCAGGGACTGAACAATCCCTTGACTTCGTCCTCCCGAAATTTTCCTAAGACACGCCAGCCGCCAAGAATGGTGCCTCCTCTACTCTTTTATGAAAACCGCCCCGCTCCAGCCCCGGCAGCTCCGGAGATGTGGGCCCCACAAAATTTGTTCCCACGAAAAACGTTACTATTTTAAAATTTGAAAAAACACTCTAAATTCGATATCTCGGAAACCACCGGTCCAAGAAGGGAACGGTTTTCACCGACTTAAACGTCGTCCAGAGGCGGTCCCGACTATATGAAAATCTTTAACCAATTTTTTACAAAATTTAAATCTATTACATATAGCTGAATTTAAAAGGGCTAGAAACAATATCTTTTCGCTAAACTTATTTTTATACACAGAACTACAATATAAGATAGTTGGAAGAGTTCAGAAGCTGCAAATAAAAAAGTCAAATTTCGAATTATAATTACGTCAAAAACGAGAAATTTTCGACTACGTTTTGGGAAAATTTAATATCTAAAAAACTACTCAACAGAAAATTTTGAAATTTACAGGGGTTATTGACAGTTAGATAAGCTACAGAATTACGACTTAAAACAATAGGTTCCCAGATCTGTCTGACGAGCAATAGGGCGGCGAAGTCCGAAAAAATTTTTCCGTCCGGAAAAAGTCGATTTCCGGCTGAACTCTAGGTCGCTGATTCACGCTCGAAGCGGATTCGAGTTCTGCTCGGCTGCCTCCACCGGATTCCGTCTTCAGAATTTTCCGCACGACGTCAGGTGAAGAGTTAGGCTATTGCATCGTTTCACAAATTTGCAAATATCTTCGAAGTGGAGCCTCCGAAGAGTCTGGTTTTTTCAGGGAAGTTGTGGGGGACCAGAATACCCAGATTGAAATTAAAAAATTTTGGGGTTCCAGCGATTAATCTGTAGACGCACGCACTTTTGTGATTTTGGTTTAAGAGATTTCACTTTTTTTTTTTTTTTTTTTTTTTTTTTTAACTGATTGTACTTACAGTTTTTCACCAATCGAGCTGGGAGTTTCACATCCAGAATGAGCTCCTAGATGCGCAACTTTTAACACATAGATCGTGTGGATCCAACAAGGATAAGTGTCACTTCCAGAGTTATCAAAATGTACTTTGGTTGGATTTAACTCTTTTGGTCACTGCACTTCGAAATGTTGATGGATTCCACTAAAAATAGCACCACTTTGACGGGCTCGTCACTCCGCAACTTTTAATGTATGGCACGGGTGGATTTAAGCGAAAAAACCCTTTTTTCGATTTTTTTTTTTTTGACCGCGGAGCAACTTGCAAAATGATCCGTACGCGACTGCGGATGGA
>OY856325.1:5000-12500 GCA_963693445.1 Agonopterix heracliana
CCTAACCTAACCTAACCTAACCTAACCTAACCTAACCTAACCTAACCTAACCTAACCTAACCTAACCTAACCTAACCTAACCTAACCTAACCTAACCTAACCTAACCTAACCTAACCTAACCTAACCTAACCTAACCTAACCTAACCTAACCTAACCTAACCTAACCTAACCTAACCTAACCTAACCTAACCTAACCTAACCTAACCTAACCTAACCTAACCTAACCTAACCTAACCTAACCTAACCTAACCTAACCTAACCTAACCTAACCTAACCTAACCTAACCTAACCTAACCTAACCTAACCTAACCTAACCTAACCTAACCTAACCTAACCTAACCTAACCTAACCTAACCTAACCTAACCTAACCTAACCTAACCTAACCTAACCTAACCTAACCTAACCTAACCTAACCTAACCTAACCTAACCTAACCTAACCTAACCTAACCTAACCTAACCTAACCTAACCTAACCTAACCTAACCTAACCTAACCTAACCTAACCTAACCTAACCTAACCTAACCTAACCTAACCTAACCTAACCTAACCTAACCTAACCTAACCTAACCTAACCTAACCTAACCTAACCTAACCTAACCTAACCTAACCTAACCTAACCTAACCTAACCTAACCTAACCTAACCTAACCTAACCTAACCTAACCTAACCTAACCTAACCTAACCTAACCTAACCTAACCTAACCTAACCTAACCTAACCTAACCTAACCTAACCTAACCTAACCTAACCTAACCTAACCTAACCTAACCTAACCTAACCTAACCTAACCTAACCTAACCTAACCTAACCTAACCTACCTAACCTAACCTAACCTAACCTAACCTAACCTAACCTAACCTAACCTAACCTAACCTAACCTAACCTAACCTAACCTAACCTAACCTAACCTAACCTAACCTAACCTAACCTAACCTAACCTAACCTAACCTAACCTAACCTAACCTAACCTAACCTAACCTAACCTAACCTAACCTAACCTAACCTAACCTAACCTAACCTAACCTAACCTAACCTAACCTAACCTAACCTAACCTAACCTAACCTAACCTAACCTAACCTAACCTAACCTAACCTAACCTAACCTAACCTAACCTAACCTAACCTAACCTAACCTAACCTAACCTAACCTAACCTAACCTAACCTAACCTAACCTAACCTAACCTAACCTAACCTAACCTAACCTAACCTAACCTAACCTAACCTAACCTAACCTAACCTAACCTAACCTAACCTAACCTAACCTAACCTAACCTAACCTAACCTAACCTAACCTAACCTAACCTAACCTAACCTAACCTAACCTAACCTAACCTAACCTAACCTAACCTAACCTAACCTAACCTAACCTAACCTAACCTAACCTAACCTAACCTAACCTAACCTAACCTAACCTAACCTAACCTAACCTAACCTAACCTAACCTAACCTAACCTAACCTAACCTAACCTAACCTAACCTAACCTAACCTAACCTAACCTAACCTAACCTAACCTAACCTAACCTAACCTAACCTAACCTAACCTAACCTAACCTAACCTAACCTAACCTAACCTAACCTAACCTAACCTAACCTAACCTAACCTAACCTAACCTAACCTAACCTAACCTAACCTAACCTAACCTAACCTAACCTAACCTAACCTAACCTAACCTAACCTAACCTAACCTAACCTAACCTAACCTAACCTAACCTAACCTAACCTAACCTAACCTAACCTAACCTAACCTAACCTAACCTAACCTAACCTAACCTAACCTAACCTAACCTAACCTAACCTAACCTAACCTAACCTAACCTAACCTAACCTAACCTAACCTAACCTAACCTAACCTAACCTAACCTAACCTAACCTAACCTAACCTAACCTAACCTAACCTAACCTAACCTAACCTAACCTAACCTAACCTAACCTAACCTAACCTAACCTAACCTAACCTAACCTAACCTAACCTAACCTAACCTAACCTAACCTAACCTAACCTAACCTAACCTAACCTAACCTAACCTAACCTAACCTAACCTAACCTAACCTAACCTAACCTAACCTAACCTAACCTAACCTAACCTAACCTAACCTAACCTAACCTAACCTAACCTAACCTAACCTAACCTAACCTAACCTAACCTAACCTAACCTAACCTAACCTAACCTAACCTAACCTAACCTAACCTAACCTAACCTAACCTAACCTAACCTAACCTAACCTAACCTAACCTAACCTAACCTAACCTAACCTAACCTAACCTAACCTAACCTAACCTAACCTAACCTAACCTAACCTAACCTAACCTAACCTAACCTAACCTAACCTAACCTAACCTAACCTAACCTAACCTAACCTAACCTAACCTAACCTAACCTAACCTAACCTAACCTAACCTAACCTAACCTAACCTAACCTAACCTAACCTAACCTAACCTAACCTAACCTAACCTAACCTAACCTAACCTAACCTAACCTAACCTAACCTAACCTAACCTAACCTAACCTAACCTAACCTAACCTAACCTAACCTAACCTAACCTAACCTAACCTAACCTAACCTAACCTAACCTAACCTAACCTAACCTAACCTAACCTAACCTAACCTAACCTAACCTAACCTAACCTAACCTAACCTAACCTAACCTAACCTAACCTAACCTAACCTAACCTAACCTAACCTAACCTAACCTAACCTAACCTAACCTAACCTAACCTAACCTAACCTAACCTAACCTAACCTAACCTAACCTAACCTAACCTAACCTAACCTAACCTAACCTAACCTAACCTAACCTAACCTAACCTAACCTAACCTAACCTAACCTAACCTAACCTAACCTAACCTAACCTAACCTAACCTAACCTAACCTAACCTAACCTAACCTAACCTAACCTAACCTAACCTAACCTAACCTAACCTAACCTAACCTAACCTAACCTAACCTAACCTAACCTAACCTAACCTAACCTAACCTAACCTAACCTAACCTAACCTAACCTAACCTAACCTAACCTAACCTAACCTAACCTAACCTAACCTAACCTAACCTAACCTAACCTAACCTAACCTAACCTAACCTAACCTAACCTAACCTAACCTAACCTAACCTAACCTAACCTAACCTAACCTAACCTAACCTAACCTAACCTAACCTAACCTAACCTAACCTAACCTAACCTAACCTAACCTAACCTAACCTAACCTAACCTAACCTAACCTAACCTAACCTAACCTAACCTAACCTAACCTAACCTAACCTAACCTAACCTAACCTAACCTAACCTAACCTAACCTAACCTAACCTAACCTAACCTAACCTAACCTAACCTAACCTAACCTAACCTAACCTAACCTAACCTAACCTAACCTAACCTAACCTAACCTAACCTAACCTAACCTAACCTAACCTAACCTAACCTAACCTAACCTAACCTAACCTAACCTAACCTAACCTAACCTAACCTAACCTAACCTAACCTAACCTAACCTAACCTAACCTAACCTAACCTAACCTAACCTAACCTAACCTAACCTAACCTAACCTAACCTAACCTAACCTAACCTAACCTAACCTAACCTAACCTAACCTAACCTAACCTAACCTAACCTAACCTAACCTAACCTAACCTAACCTAACCTAACCTAACCTAACCTAACCTAACCTAACCTAACCTAACCTAACCTAACCTAACCTAACCTAACCTAACCTAACCTAACCTAACCTAACCTAACCTAACCTAACCTAACCTAACCTAACCTAACCTAACCTAACCTAACCTAACCTAACCTAACCTAACCTAACCTAACCTAACCTAACCTAACCTAACCTAACCTAACCTAACCTAACCTAACCTAACCTAACCTAACCTAACCTAACCTAACCTAACCTAACCTAACCTAACCTAACCTAACCTAACCTAACCTAACCTAACCTAACCTAACCTAACCTAACCTAACCTAACCTAACCTAACCTAACCTAACCTAACCTAACCTAACCTAACCTAACCTAACCTAACCTAACCTAACCTAACCTAACCTAACCTAACCTAACCTAACCTAACCTAACCTAACCTAACCTAACCTAACCTAACCTAACCTAACCTAACCTAACCTAACCTAACCTAACCTAACCTAACCTAACCTAACCTAACCTAACCTAACCTAACCTAACCTAACCTAACCTAACCTAACCTAACCTAACCTAACCTAACCTAACCTAACCTAACCTAACCTAACCTAACCTAACCTAACCTAACCTAACCTAACCTAACCTAACCTAACCTAACCTAACCTAACCTAACCTAACCTAACCTAACCTAACCTAACCTAACCTAACCTAACCTAACCTAACCTAACCTAACCTAACCTAACCTAACCTAACCTAACCTAACCTAACCTAACCTAACCTAACCTAACCTAACCTAACCTAACCTAACCTAACCTAACCTAACCTAACCTAACCTAACCTAACCTAACCTAACCTAACCTAACCTAACCTAACCTAACCTAACCTAACCTAACCTAACCTAACCTAACCTAACCTAACCTAACCTAACCTAACCTAACCTAACCTAACCTAACCTAACCTAACCTAACCTAACCTAACCTAACCTAACCTAACCTAACCTAACCTAACCTAACCTAACCTAACCTAACCTAACCTAACCTAACCTAACCTAACCTAACCTAACCTAACCTAACCTAACCTAACCTAACCTAACCTAACCTAACCTAACCTAACCTAACCTAACCTAACCTAACCTAACCTAACCTAACCTAACCTAACCTAACCTAACCTAACCTAACCTAACCTAACCTAACCTAACCTAACCTAACCTAACCTAACCTAACCTAACCTAACCTAACCTAACCTAACCTAACCTAACCTAACCTAACCTAACCTAACCTAACCTAACCTAACCTAACCTAACCTAACCTAACCTAACCTAACCTAACCTAACCTAACCTAACCTAACCTAACCTAACCTAACCTAACCTAACCTAACCTAACCTAACCTAACCTAACCTAACCTAACCTAACCTAACCTAACCTAACCTAACCTAACCTAACCTAACCTAACCTAACCTAACCTAACCTAACCTAACCTAACCTAACCTAACCTAACCTAACCTAACCTAACCTAACCTAACCTAACCTAACCTAACCTAACCTAACCTAACCTAACCTAACCTAACCTAACCTAACCTAACCTAACCTAACCTAACCTAACCTAACCTAACCTAACCTAACCTAACCTAACCTAACCTAACCTAACCTAACCTAACCTAACCTAACCTAACCTAACCTAACCTAACCTAACCTAACCCAGTCTCTCTCCGACCGTGGTCGCGTGCGGAAGCAATTGTGCTTTCTGTCAACTTGTCGTCCAATTCTGGACGACCGCGCTTCGTGTTGCCATTCCGGCAACTTGTTGACCATCGGTGGTCCAAGTGTCGTCCAATTGTCGTCAAGCGTTGACGACTCTTGTTGCTGGCGACAGTCGTCAACTTTTGGACGGCTTGTCGTCAGCTTGTCGTCAACTTGTTGCTGGTGGACGACGGGTGGACGGATTGACGATGTGATAAAGACAGTGACTTTTGCAACTCCACATTTACGTGCGTGCGCGCGTGCACACTTTGGATGCAGTGAGACACTTTTGGATGCAGTGATTACACAGTGACTATACAGTGAATTACGAATTTTGGACAACGTGAGTTTCGGCCGTTTGGGTCGGCGGCATCGGCTGCCGGTGACGGCGGCGCAGTGGCTTGCGGTTTGCGATGGCGCCCTCCGTTTTAGAGATACCGCCCCTCCCAGCTAGCTCCATCGATGTCAAGGATCTGGAAACATTTACTCAAACAGTGAATAAACTTACCAAGTGCATCATTGATGGCATAATTGAAACAAAGAACGTGACAGCGGTAAACAAGCGTGTCATCACCCTAGCGGCTGACGAAATACGTAAGTCAGTCCATGTTTTCTCCAATATGGCACCAGCCACTCTCCCCGCGTCAACTGTCGATGCAAGCCTGCGTGACGACATCATTCACTGCGTGCGGGAGGAGATCGGCGAGGGTGTACGGAAACTGGCGGTACAGCAGCAGCAGCTTCAGCAGCGGTCGTATTCGCAAGTGCTTGGCGGTGGCCTAAACCCTGGCCTTGGAAAAGGCAGGGGCAGGGCCTCTGATTCTGGCGTCGGCGGAGGCGGCGGCGGTGGTGGCAGCGGCGAGGGTGACACGCGGTCTCCACCACCAATAAACAGACCAGCCATCATTGTGACACCCAAGGAGCCTGTCAAAAACAGGCAAGAAGCAATTGAAGCTCTTCGTAAAAGCGTATCTTTTAGAAGTACCGATTTCGCACCGGCCAAGGTGCAAGGTGTATCAAATAACAAGCTAAGGTTGGAGTTCAACAATGTAAAACAGCGGGACGACACCCTTCAGTTGCTGCAGGGCTCTGCGCATGTTAGTGCTGAGGCGGCCCGCCGACTGTGGCCTATGGTGATCTTGAAGGGTATTTCGGCGGATGTTCCTTCTGAGGATCTAATCACGGTAATTTTGGGTCAAAATCCAGTCATTGCGGAGCTCATGACCAGCGAGGAGGACCTGCGCCTGCGCTTCAAGCGTGGGAATCGGAACCCCAAACTGTATAACGCTGTGCTTCTTGCCAGCCCTATGGTATGGCGCAAGATTATGGAGCTGGAAAGAGTCCCCATTGATTATACCCAGGTACACGCGGAGGAGTTCTCTCCTTTCGTACAAACAATCCTCCGCGTGTACCTGGGCTATAATCAAACCAAGTGTTCTTCAGAGGTCAAGCCGTGCGCTCACTGCGCCAACACTGGACACCAGGCTTCGGACTGCCCTGAAAAGGACAGCCCCGGGTCAGGTAGATGTTTCAATTGTGTGAATCACAACAATAAGTTTAAGGCTAATACAGACACGAGACACAAGGCTACCTCCGCTTCTTGCCCACGTATTCGAGCTATGAAAGCGCGTATCATTGAACGTGTCGATTATGGCTCGTAACTCAAGGGTGTCACCTTCCAAATATAGCATCCTCACTTTCACTTATAGTTGTTTTGCAATTAGTTTATAATTAGTTATTTAAGACTTTCAGTTATTATTATTTAAATTTGTCATTGTAAATAGGATTGTAAATTAAGATTAGAATTCTGTTACAGCAACAACAGAAAATAGAATAGAAACCACTCTAGCTCTAGCTCATATGCAACTTACTGTATAAAATTCCTTGTAAATATTCTGCTAACAGTGCAACATAGATTGCTTGTTTCTATAAGTGGGACTTAATATGGTCTCACTTATGGAAAACAAATTGTAAATAATGTGTTTCTGTACCTATTGTATCTTTACGTGTCTAATTTGCTTGTATAGTGTCTAAAGACTACCGAGATTCTTCTTATTGTATTATATTTGCCTTGTATATTGTATTACCTTTGTTCTTAAGTGAAACTCATCATCACTA